>JAVJAQ010000002.1:466378-480289 GCA_032362365.1 Zygogramma bicolorata | reverse complement strand
ATTCGATATCAGTCAACATTCTCATTGGCTGTTAGTATTCTACTTTTCAAAGGTACGATTGCTTTAAAAATTGCTACATAAGGGTTTCCAACACACACTCAACGATCATTCGATAAAAATTTCTGAAACGGATATGGTGGTACCAAAATAATAGACAGGGGTTTTCAGGAGGGCATATTACGAATGTGAAGAAATGATGTGCTATAAAAGGATCAAGATATATTAACTGTACGCATATTCCAACAAATTCCGAAAACCATCACCAACGAGAGAGAGCGAACCTACCAATTTATATTTAGATGATATCACTAATATATTTATAGAAAAATATGGGAACTCACACCATCAGTGACTGCATGCCCAAAAAATGTTTGGTGTAATTAAAAATTCCTGTTAAATAAACACCGTAAAGGGTTTCATTATGTTTCAAGTGGTAACTACCAATGGTTAATGTTAGATGCTGTCATATCAATAAAGAAGTATATTTCTGCCATAGATTTTCAGAAGCATAACAATAGGAGGAACAAGAAAAATTTTAATTCTGTATTCTAGATAGGATTGGGACCACCTGTGTGAATATAAAAAAATTGAACAGATATCAATTACCCTAAAACACCTGCTCGTTTCGCTAACCAAGTTTGCACTTCAGAAGAAGAGATCTATGATAACTAGGTAACTAGTGATACTGATTGCATCTCGATGAACACGTTCGTGTGTGATAGTAGTCTCTCTAGTTACCGCTGGTTGAATCCAACTCAATCGTTTATTTCCATCCAATGATTTCAGAAAATTTATGGGCAATATAAAGAGGGAACGTATTCTCTCTCGGCAGTGAATTTTTTTAATAATAATGTAATAAGTAATAATGTCCGCCTATCAAGCAAAAGACTGGGGTGCAATTCCCCGCCTCGGAACCACGGTGCTGAGATCCACAAGTTGAAAAGTAACACTTCGTTAAACCATTGTTCGCATAATTTTCGACTTTTAAAGGTTGATGTTCGTCAGCTGGTTAACGAAAAAACCCATCGAAGATCCATCGAACCCATTCATTTCCACCAATTCTGCAATTCCTGAAATTATTTTTGTTTTTTGATGACAACAAGGAAACATTCACCTGCGATAGTTATTTTATGGATATAGATATTACATTCTGCACCAATACTAAATGCAAAAATGGAATAGAAGGAAGAAAAACGTGAAAAGTAGCAAGACTGAACACTCAAATACAACTTGAATATTAGCGGAAGTACCAACCTTTCAAAGGGTCTCCTCGGTTAAGATGGTCGAAATGCCCTTAATCACGAAATTTCGATTTGACCCTCGAATGATGTTACCCAGGTATGAAAAGCATTCACTATATTTTTTTCCTCCTCCCCCTATCTTCCCCCTCTGAGGGTGAAAAAATGGCATTTTTCATGTTTTATTTTTTTTCTCTCACTCCAGGACTCGAAAAATATTGAAAAAATTCAAGTATATTAAAGACAGTCTGTTCTTCGAAATAAAATTTTTTGGGCCCCCGGGCCCCCCATGAAGGCCTTCAAAAAAATTTTTTAAATTTCAAATTGGAAAAAAATGACAGAAAACCCAGGTGTCCTGGGTGATATTATTTCATCATTTCAATGGGGCTGATATGTACTATAACAACTAGTATCGTTCATTTCGTTATCAGTGGTGGCACTTGAGAAAAATACATTTTTTGTGAATTTTTTATGAAAAATTGGCTGTAACTTTTTTGTCATTGATTTTATTGAAAAAATTTCAAAGGACAAAAAATGTTTCGAAATGCAATTTTACATAGGGCACACTCAAATTCAATTGACCTTATTCTGAAATGTTGAGCTATTATACAAGTTGAAAGATTTTCACTTGGAGATTTTTCGCATTAAATATAGCCAATAACTGTTTTTTATCAATTTTCACAGAAATCTGATACACATACATGAAAGTATATCTATTATTGTTATTTCTTATTTTTTCGCCCCCCTTGTGAGAATGAAAATTTTGTATTTTTTGCGATTTATTATTTTTCTCATAATCTATAATCTTGAAAAAAATAATATCAATGGAAAATAGTATGATCTCCAAAATGAAATTTTCAGGCTATCTGGACCACTATTCAATTCACTTATTCTAAGATGTTGAGCTATTATACAAGTTGAAAGATTTTCACTCAGAGATTGTTCACATTAAATATAGCCTATAACTGTTCTTTACCAATTTTCACAGATACCCAATACACACACACGAAAGCGTACCGCGTGTTGGTTACTTTTTCTTTTATTTTTTTCCCCCCTCTTTCCTCTTCTGAGAGTTAAAATTTAGTATTTTTTAAGTTTTATCATTTCACACACACATTCGACATAGTCGGTGGGTGAACGAATTGTTCAAGAGATGATTTCTTTTATTATTTTTCTCATAATCTATAATATTGAAAAAAATAATATGTATGGAAAATAGTATGGTGTTCAATATGAAATTCTCAGGACCCTCCGGGCCACCCATTGAGGAATTCGAAAAAAATTATTGAATTTTCATTCGAGAAAAATGGCAATTAAAATTTTTTTGAAGGCCTTCATGGGGGCCCGAGGGCCCAAAAAATTTCATTTCGAAGAACAGACTGTTTTTCATATACTTGAATTTTTTTCAATATTTTCCGAGTCCTGGAGTGAGAGAAAAAAAATAGAACATGAAAAATGCCATTTTTTCACCCTCAGAGGGGGGAAGATAGGGGGAGGAGGAGAAAAAATATGGTGAATGTTTTTCAGACCTGGGTAACATCATTCGAGGGTCAAATCGAAATTTCGTGATCAAAGGCATTTCGACCATCTTAACCGAGGAGACCCTTTCAAATAATTCAAATCGAACTGTCAAATTTGCCTGGCTTTCTATTAGGTGGACTCCATTTGAAAGTATCAATGTTATCGAAATTGTTCCTACAAACATCATTCGACGTGTGTATGCATGTCGAATTGGTTGGAGTGAAATAATAAATGACCACACTCATGTCAGAGTTGGACTAAGTACCTACATCCTGTATTATTTCTTAGACTGGACTAGGATGAAGTTATGTTATGGAGATGGATATTACATTCTGCATCAATACTTACACAATGCAAAAATGGTTCATCATATAATTAACCACAGGCAGAAAACGAACTCAACAGCAGGGAGAGAGATAATGAAAACGTGAAATGGAATAGAAGGAAGAAAAACGTGAAAAGTAGCAAGAAAAAACATTAGAATATCAACATGAATATTAGCGGAAGTTCCAACCATTCGAATTCCATATAATTCAAATCGAAATGTCAAATTTGTCTGAAATAGGCTAGCTTGCTATTAGGCGGACTCTTTTTGAAAGTATCAATGTTATCGAAATTGTTCCTATAATCATCATTCGACGTGTGTAAGCATATCAAATTGGTTGGAGTAAAATAATAAATGACCACACTCATGTCAGAGTTGAAATTAGTACCTATATCCTGTATTATTTCTTAGACTGGACTAGGGTGAAGTTATAGAACCCATTACGGAACAAAATATACATCTCAGAGGTATACCATTATCGATTCCAATTTAATTCTCCACAGGCGCTAAAATCATCAACTTCTCACGTTGTGTGTAACCAATTATCATAATAATAACAGAAACCATTATTTTCATGTATCATTAGGAACAACAATTTGAACTCTAACATCTAATTAATTCAGAATTCACAGACCTTATGAGTCACTATTTCCAATGGAGTATTAAAAATGTACGCTCAAATAAACTGTTATTATGATGATTATAATACGATACTCGACGCGGTGGATATTTTTTGAATTGTTGATTAGGAGGATTATTATCCCGACATTCCTCATTCAGAATTCAAATATTGTTTGTTGTCTCATGGGTACGGCAGAGAGAGGAGTACAGGGTTATAAACAAATTCTGACGTGAAATTCTGATCTAAAACTTTTCAAAACTATGAAAAATGCCTAAATCATTCTGAGTGGGGTAATATTTTTAATTGCACTAACACTGTTATCTGAAGCCTTTCTTGACAAAGGTCAATCACCTGAATACACTTCCATTTGAGTTTTACCAACAAAGTTATAAGTTATTGGTTCTAATGGAGAAGAACTGATACTTCATTTGAATTGAGTTGAGTATCAATTCCTCCCTTGATTCAAAAATCGAAATATTTTTTGTCAAATAACAACAAAAACATTTTACTTTCCTATAATTTGGCGCTTCATGTTGTAATAAGCTACTGAAAACATTTATTCTCAACAAATCATTGACAAAAACTCAAAAAGTAAGATTGGTCTTTATGCCTTTGTATTTGAAACGATCCATTTCTACGAATTTCACTTCACTACAGAGTATCAACGTATAATAATTTGGTCATTATTTGTTGTCGGATGATATTGGGGATGTTAGTGAACGATAATCAGGACAAACCTTTTACTTTTTTCTGACGGATTGAGTTTTTGCACACTGATGGAACATAACCTAGGCTAACTTTTGAGGAGTGTTGCCATGATGATAAATAACACTGTTAGACGGCGTACTTGAGGTAATTGTCTACCTCGCAGGTGCAATTCCGCAATTCCACCTATATCAGCCTGTAGAACGAGAACTAGGCGCTGGTCGATGAATGGGGCGGTCTCGTTGGATTCAGGACACTTCAAAGTATAAGTGAACCCAATTTTTACACTCTCCCCCTTTCCCGCCTATGTGCGCCACGGGCGGGAATAAGTAATGCGGGGTGGGACGTTAGTGCGTTAAAGTTATTTTTCATGTTCAACGTGTCCCTGCGCTTTGATCAAGATATCAATAGGTTTGTTCCAACAACACATTTGACCGATTAGAAACTGGTCCGAGGCATGCGCAAAATGAATTTTGCTCTCCAATATTCATTTTGCGCATGCTTCTGACCAATTTCTGATCAGTCAAATGTGTTGTTGGAACAAGCCTAATGTGTTGATCTTGGCTTTGGTACCACCTGACACCTCTCATCCTTTCTACTTTTCTCCCTCTCTATCTCTCAGTTTTTCACATCTGTAGCATGTTCTTTTCTTCTGGGTGCTCATTCCACTTATCATTAATTTTATTTCCTCCAGAACCTTTTCGTTCGAACCAGTCGCTGCGCCTGACCGTTGTTCGGGAATATCTATTGATACCGCTCGCACTTTCGCCCTTGAGGTGTTGAAGGCCGCCTCCACTTCCAGAGAGCGAACCAAAGCATCGCTACTTCTCTTGAAGTTTGTCAATCGCAGAGCTATTTGGATTTCTGGGTCTATCAGTCCATCTATAAACATCTGCACCGCTAACTGTTTTTTGAAATTCCCAGGTGCTTCTGGGTAAGCCAGCTGAATTAGTCGTCTCACATCTGCCTCAAATTCTTGCAAACTCTCACCTGATTTTTGTGTGCGAGTCTTCATTTGTGCCAGGTACAGCTTTTCTCGGTGTTGATCGCCATACCTCAACTCTTATGTAGAAATCAGGTTCTCATATTTCTTTTGCTGACCTATAGGTATCGTCGGCAATATATCCAAAGCTGGCCCTCTCAGAGCTACCATTAGTGATGTACCTTTTTCTTCTTCGCCCCAGCCATTAGTCTCTGCCACTGCCTCAAATTGTCGACGATACATGGACAAAGACGACTGTCCGTTAAAAGTCGGCGGTTTTACGGAAACTCCTGATGTGGCAACCGTGTCTCGGCGATCCTGGTTCTTGAGGAGAACTATCTGCTTTTCTAGACTTCTCAACTCCCCCCGCACTATATGCACTCCTCTTTTAACCTCGTCGATTTTCTAAACTTTTTCGTTGAGTTCCCCTTCCAGATTTGCTTTCAGTTCTTTCCCCAGATCTTCCTCAGTTCTTTCATTCGTACTTCGGTTTTGTGTAACACATGCTCGAAGAACTTGTCTTGATGTTCTAGAACCTCCCGGAAGTCTTCTTCTCGTTGTTTTTCTATTTGGTCTAATTCATTCTTTTGTTTTTCTAGAATTTCCTGGCGTGTTTCTTCTCGTTCTTTCTTTTCAAATTCTCGTTCTTTCCCTTTATCACGTTCTTTCTTTTCATCTTCTTGAATTTGCTGGAGTCTTTCTTCTTGTTCTTTCTTTCTTTTTTTTCTCGTTCTTTTATTTCATTTTGCCGCCGCTTTTCTTGTAATCCTTTTTCCTCTTGTCGTCGCTTGTCATCTTCCTGCCGTCGTCTTTCATAATCCGCAAATAGATTATGGATACGTTTATTCATGTCCTCCATCCATTTCGATTTTACCTTGGGGTTCATTGATTAAAATTCCAAACAACACTGAACTACTTTTATTACAACTCTTTGTCACAACACAATACATTACAATCACTTAAACTGCTCCGCTAACTTTTCAACGCTCTATACTAAACATTGATGAATTCTCTGTAATAGACATTCTCTTTCGTTTTCCGCACAAAGCGCTCTCCATTTAGCTCTGAATAACTCTGCTGAATAACTGTCTCTGCTAATAACTAACTCTGCTCCGCAATGAAGTGTCTTCCGTATATATACCTGCGTACGCCTATTAAGAATCTTCGAGTCAAATCTCGGTATCGAACATTCCACGCACGACGAGAATTCCAGGAAAAATGACGCCCTCTCGTCTACGATCGTCAGGGCCGGCACCAGGAGATTCGTAACAATACATTTCAATTGAATGAAAAGAGATCCAATTATTATAATTGATTATATCCCAAACAATTGAGCCGAGGTCGAAACACAGATACAAAAGCACAAATCCAGAACGCAATCATCATCTTTGCGACACCTGCAATTGCCGACACAGCCACTTTGCATCCACAACCAATGATTGATTCCCAAGATCAAAAAACTTACCTTCGTAAGAAAGCGTTGCTCAACACGATTCAAACCCTTTTTCTGATATATTGTGGGCATATGGAATCGCATTTTTGGCCATCTGTAATCGCGTGCGGAAAAATCACTTTACGCACGTGTTAGGTACACTATTTTTTGATAGTTTACATAAAGGAACATTTATTATTGAACACATATAAACAAATAAATTATTATTAATATCGAACGTGCAATTTGTTGCATCCTGCAAATTAATTGCAGAGGCTGAAATGTTTTTTAATGAAGTCAGATTTCGGTTTCCCACTGCATTGTCAGCAACTTAGCTGGAAGGGGTCATAAAATTGGTTTTGACGACGTAGTGTTTTGACTGACAGATGTATTTTTCTTTGCTGCTACGTTAATTCAGAGTGACAAATTGAAAATGCCAGATGTTAATTATTATTTGGCATTCATTTGTAAGGCTTATACCAGAGCCATCAAAAAATTATTGAAACATACTTTTCTTTTTATTAAAAATTTTAGCAGAATTGTAATGAAGTTCTCCATTTTCCAGTCATTCTGTGAACTACATCGAAACAAATATATATTTTAAATTTTCAAATATCTGTATACTCCTCAAAAACTTAACAGACTTATTTTCCGCACTAGTGCGGAAAAGTGACTCTTTCAAGTAATCATTTTGAATACAAAAATTGGTTCTTTTATTTACGATAGGTACTCCACCCGAAGCTAGAAGCCCATTTTTTCCCTTGAAATGTTTATCATACTGCCAAATGGTCATTTTATGTCATTCTGATCTGACCCTGAATTAGGTCTAATAGGTCACTTTCCACTACTCTGTAGATGAGGACTGCCTTACAAGAAAACTCCCTTTCTGACCCCAGATGGAGTGAGGAAATTGGTACTTTTTTCCCGCCGGTTCGGCAACATTTTTATTTACAAACATACGAAAATGAGCTTATTCATCTTACCCACTTTTAGGTTGGAAAGTGACCAAGAATTCTCTCGGGAGAAGACGAAGTCAGTCCACCCATAGGAATTCATGAAGTGCTTTGATTGTCGCTAACGGGAACACACACCAACAGAGACAGAGTTGTAAAAAAACAAGCTATACCTGACACGATATTACATTGAGTATCTCAATACCAAGCGGAAAGGAAGAATATAGGTACTCAGGTTCCAAAAGTTTGAAAAGTGCAAACCTCTTCAAAATCTAACACACTAATTTCCAAAAATAGCACGTTACCGTCTCATTAGCCCCTTTGTTGGGCGTTATTTTTGTGATGCCATTATATTGTGTAGTCTTGGTACTATGTTTTTTCCAGTTCAAAAGAAGGCTCTGCCTCCTGGGTGCACTCGAAAGAGTGTTGATAGAAAGCGAAAATATTATAAACCCCTTTTTTAACCCATTAAGCGATGAGTTTCAATAAAATACGAACTCGCCTTCCATATTTATTCTGTGAAATAACGTTTACGCAAAATTTGAAGTAGATTGGTCCTTGGATTCACGTTGAACCATATATACTTTGAGCACACTTTTCAGACACTTAGGGGTAGAATTTCGTAAAATCTCATCGGGTGCCTACGTTATACAAAGAACACAATCTCTGAGTTACAGGTCTCTACGATCTGCGGTTTAGGCTGTGTGTTGCACAAAGCATTTCATATGTATAGATTTACGAAAAACCTTCCTGAATATGAAAGCTAGCTATATAATACTGTTACGAATCTCCTAGCGCCGGCCCTGACGATCGTAAACGCAGGTGTCGAAGAGCAAACGTAATTTTTCCAGCGTGGAGAATTCGATACACATCATAGAGGCCTTTCTAGAAGATTCTCCACAGGCGTACGCAAGTATATAAGCAGACGCTTCATCGCGGATGAGTTATGGTAGATTCATGCAGCAATCGTAGCTCGGTAAGTCGGTAATCGGAACTCGGAAATCGTAAGGCTTAATTCGTAACAGAATATACACCATTCATGCAGCAATCTCAAGAACTGTCTAATCGTAAGACAAGCTTCCCTAATTGGACGAGTTGACGCAGTCACTCTGACGTCTGGCGAGGTCATATTTTTGAACAAACAATCACGATATACGACTTTCGACAATACAATCCGTACTGGATAACGCATGCGCAGTTCGAAAATTCGTAAGTCGTAAGAGTTGAAACTTGGTCATATTTCCTTACGAATTCCGACTTACGATAGCTACATGAACGATCTTACCGAAAGTCATTGACTGAACTTCTTCCGACTTATTTTTTACGACTTGCGAATTCCGACTTCCGAGCTACGACTGCTGCATGAATCCACCATTAGTTATTTAGAGAGAGAGTTTAGCAGAGTTATTCAGATAGTTATTCGGAGCTTAGTGCAGAGAGCTTTGTTATTGCTAAATGCGAAAGGCGAAGTGGAGAATTTCTATCAAAGAGAGGTTTTTTAGTACAGAGTGTTGGAAAGTTAGCGGAGCAATTCAAGTGATTGTGTTGTATTGTATTGTGGTAAAGAGTTTTGATGAAAGTAGTTCAGTGTATTTTCGAGTTTTAATCAACGAACTCAAGGAAAGATAGTAACAATACCATAGACGTTTTTGTAAAACTGATAGATATTAGTTCACATTATATTCGACTTGATTTACACTAATATTTTTCACTTAATTTGATAGAAATCGCAAATGATGGAATGACTTGTTGCTATGGAAATGCATATGTCCATAGTAATTATAGTTCGAGGAATGTCTGACAGTTTTGAGGAGAAATATCGGTATATTTATATTATTCGGCAGTGATAGCTTAATTGGTTGCCGGAGAAGTTTCCGATTCCCATTGAGAACAATAATTTTGCTGCCTAGGCAGGACAGTCCTAACTTTGCTGCATAGGCAGGAAATTTATAACTACGCTGATTGATATATACTCTTTTTTATTGTTTATTTAACGTCAGCCTATTTCCGCAACCAAGGCCAATCACCAACGCCGGTGAGTACACTTCCCCCAACCGTTAATTTTGTCGAACCCTCTGGTATTCCAACCAGAGGTAGGGATCTTTAACGAGCCCAACATCCATGGACTTGAGACCGCCGGCTTTACGTCTCCTCCGAAGGACGGCATATCCTCAATATATCTTGTTCTCATTGATATATTGCCTGAGAGCTATGATATGCGATTTGCTGCAGTTGTATGGGCTTTCAACGCGGTCTTTCCTTCCAAGAGCTCACCCATCCAAGTACTAACCGTGCTAGGCGCTGCTTAATTTCAGATATCGAATGACTGTCAGTTAACCTGAAGAGCTGGGCCGTGCCTTGATTGATATGTGTCAGCAAAATTAATATTTGCTGTCAATTGGAGAAAAACTATATATATACCATGAGTAGAATAGTTCTTTCTTTTACTAGGTAGCAAAGTAGTAGATGACTGCCGCGGCTAATAGTTCATAACTAGGAGTAGCGAGGATAGGAATTCAGCTAAGTTAGTCAATCTAGTTTGCTTCTAATGATATATGTAGGATAATGTATTTGCAAATTATTACAATTCTCACAATCTGTTCATTTTTCCTGTAGTGATAAATTGAAACAAAATTCGATAGAGTGTTGGAATGGTTGGTTTTTATGGAAATGTACATGTTCGTAGTAATCGGATCAAAAATGCTTTTTATTCCGCGTTTAGTTTGATGCTCGATGCAATGATATGGATAGAAGAACCTGTTACCCTCGATGACCTTTTTACAAACCCATCCTTACGCTCATCTGATCCATATTCAAACTCCTATGAGTATCCGTAACATTATATTCAGTACATGTTCGTGGTGTTTTTTACAATTACGTATTGGTCATCCTTGCACTAAGTTGTAGCGGTCCAAACCGCACGTTGATTTAATCTGATTAAATGAAAGAAAAGAATAATTTTGAGTTCGAGACATATTTTAGTTTTGGAATTCTTTTCTTTATTGACCGGGTTAACATTGGTAGGAAAAATATGGACCTTCAAAAACTTAGTCGCGCCGAGCTAACGTTCTTGACACAATGTAAATCGGAAAGAGGAAGAAGGCAAAGTTGCCATTGATGCCCTTACCAAAATAAATTATTGTGAAAGGCACAGCAAAACAACGCTTTATATCTAATTCCGAAAGGAAATTGGTCAGACCTAACATTTGACCTATTTTCAGTTGGTGTTGGTATATCAAGAGAACTGATAATTCATTTTGTTTCGAGCTGAGTTTAGTTCTGATCAATGAATCGATAATTATTCGAAAATGCACATTTGTTGAAAAAGCTTGAGAAAAGTATTCTGTCTGAACATTAATTCCATTTCACTGTGTATAGATTTTCATCTTGAGCTTGACGTCTCCCTGTAGATCCATCTAACCATCTATTTAATGCAGAGTACATAAATCAAGAAAATACAATGCTGGAAAAGCAACATGATGGCAGGTGATCTTGTTATGATGAATATTTCCATCGTATGTTGAAAATCCCATATGAGGCGGGACATTTTCGATCAATTACAGCGATAAATTCCCGGCGGGACATTTTCGGGCTGGTAAATACCCGGTAGGTATCGAAAAATACCCGCTCGGTCCGTGTATCTATAGTAACGATCGTTAAAATGTACATATGTCATCTTGACAGGCATAAATACTGAATTTTAAACGTCGTTGTTTCAACTCCGGAAATATTCTACCGAATTACACTCGTGCATGAAAATAAACCTGATAATTTTCCATTCAAGCATGTTGTCTGTAAAAAAAACTGCATTCGGTTATTTTCATATTTCAGACAACATGCTTTCATGGAAAATTATCGGTAATTTTGAAGCACTTGTGTAATTACTCCCGAATATTCCATAATTCGGGTACCAGCCGGATATAAATCCGAGATCGATAGAGTGTTTACAAAAATAATGTCATCAAATATCAATACGAGATCAAACAATGAGGTTGGAACCTTCTGTGTAGAAGTTGAAACTTTTAATAGAAACCAAGAGGAAAAAATTGATAATTCATTGATATGTCATTGATAACAATTTTCCTCTCCTGAAGATGCTAACCTTGTTGGTGAAACGCGTTTCGAGTGCAAATAATATCAGTTTGATGTTGGGGTAGTTAAACTCTCTTGGTGTTATCGATCCAGGTTGAATAAAACGAATTATCAAAATTTTATACGGATTTGTTTCTTCATTAGGAACATATCCCACTATTTACACAGAGCGTTTTGGAAATTATATGCAACTGCGGAATATTATTCTGGTATTTTTCCAAATGTAGTGGTTGGTAATGGTGTATTAAGAGAGCTTTATCGAAGAATGTGTAATTAAGTTTTCCGAGATATACCTAGCATGAAATGAAATGATTTCATTCTGAATTAACGCATCAAGCATTACATTGCTTCTAACATAAGATTAATTGAATGAGAATTGATAACAATTGATAATTAAAATTAACGATCGTCCAACAATTAACTATAAAATTTCTCTTCTATTGTACAGACATACCAGGAAACTCAAACGTAATTGCTGAAACGATATTTCATCAAAATTTCGTTCACCAATGGAAACATGAGTAACTACAAAAAATTTGCGTTGACTAGGCAAGTTTGACACTTCGATTTGAAGTATTTGAATACGTTTGGAAGTTCGGATGAACTCAATTCAATTGAATTTAGTTTTCTTGTTCCATTCCCCGTTCTTTTTGTTTTTGTAACTACGTTTTGATTGTCACTGTCACTATAGTTGAGTCAATTTTTCACCTCTAGTTACTGTTATGAAGCATTTTTGCAGTATTCGTGTTGTTAATAGTGTAGATTCCGGTATCCATCTCATACTAAATACAGTAGCAACCATGGTGAACTAGTTCTCATTACAATTTTGGTTCTGTTCTGTTTCTGAAAGTATCTTCTATTCTTGAAAAATGTATTGAGAAGATTATATTTTTTCTATGTTATGAATTCATATCATAGTATTAATTCAATCGAAAAAACTGTTCAAGAGCCTAAAATGACGATTTTCGCCCTACCCGAAAAGTAGCTGTGGATTCCTCCAGACACAGGTGAGGAAAAAATGGTCGTATCAAAATGCGACAAAATGAATTGGAAAGCTGCGATTTTTCTACAAATTTTGCCAACCTGACTTTTATTCTAAGATAATTACGAGCCGATATAACACTTTTTTTTAATTTAATTCCCCCCCCCCTTTGTTTATTTATATGCAGCAACGAGACCTTGACGACTGCACAGAGCAAGAGTCATATTATCCATAGAAACCAGCAGAATTTGTTTTCCACAATTATTTATCGTATTTATTGATTGGAGCATTGGAGGTTCTTCCGAAACCGTTCGACGCGCTGCGTGGAGAGGGAATAAGCAGGAGGGAAAGATACAGCGCTAGGCGCAGGTGAAATAAAAAGACATTACTACTAAATTAGTGGAATGAACAAAGATTCAAGAAACTAGTTTCTGTTTTTTCTTCTCTGAATAAGAAAAAAGGAAATAGAGAACGTCCATGAAAGTAGTATTGAAAAAGAAAAGTATATATACTTTCCATTGACAGGAACGTCTATATTATCCTATATTATAATTTCATTCATTCACAAAAAAAAGAGAGATTTTATCTTCTAATATAACTGATATCCTCGCCGGGCCACCGTGCTGGGTAATCGCACGTTAAAAATCAAGGCCTCTTTGATTCATTGCTCGCAAAAGTTTCGACTTCTGAGGGTTGACGTTTGTCAGCTGGTTAACGGAACGAGCAATTTTAGAACAACAACAATTTAAGAACAACTACTCTCCCATCTATATGGCGCTGATTCACATAGAAGTTACTTTTTTTTGCAAAACACCCAAAGAAATATAAAAAGAGAAACAGTTTTTCTTGAAAAGTTGAAAATGCGTATTCTTGTTTTGGAAACTGTCACTTACTACCGAGGCAGAAAAATTGCCTTTATTGCCGGCAACATTAAAAGTAGTTTGGAGGAAAACATTATTCATTCTTCACCACGGCAGTGGTACAAAATTCCAAATTTCATTGTTGAAGTGAAAAGCACATTCTGCGGCTATCTTGTTAACAGAAGTAGAACTAACGGAA
>JAVJAQ010000002.1:440164-466279 GCA_032362365.1 Zygogramma bicolorata | reverse complement strand
ACTTATCAACATGTTGATATTTCAATAATGATTTTTATGGATAATCCATATAATTTTTTCAGACCGTTCGACATAGTATCAAAGAAAATTCGGTTTTTCGTATTGAAAACATATCATGATTCATTGTCATGAAAAAGATGCATGTTCGTCCAACATTTCTACAACCTCATATGATTCATATCACGTACATTTTGACACGTAGCGTCGCTATAAAAGGTAGAAAATGGAATAGTTCGCACACACATGCATATATATCTTCCTTATATTGGTTTTTCACATGAGCATCCAGTCTCCCATATTCAGCTTCACCAGGACGAGTGCATACTTCCATATGTATCCATATTGTGTATAGGAAAATACATCTGAAATCCAATTTAAATGCCGATATTGACGTTTCGTATGCATTCAAAAAAGAACAAAATGGATCTCTCCCGGATGTCATATACGAATAGTTACGGCACACAGTTCTGACATAGCAAATTATATGAAATCCATATAAACGAAAGATCAGCGATTACTTGTCTTCATGGGCTATTATTTGTTGATATGCCCCTTTTTTCAAAAATAAGCAGATCTCTTACGACTTTCTTAGCGGCTCTAAATCGTAGCATCTCTCAAACCACTCGCTCTCTAGCATTTCCAGGTACAGGTTGAAGAACCTCCCTCTTTTGAATGCAAGTTTTTCTATTAGAACTACTCTGTCTGCATAGACAGACTTCCTCTCAAGAAAGAAAATGGAATTAGAATATTTCTTTTCTACAGGGCTATTCAACTTCAATTCCCCCTCATGGCGATATCATAGAAGGTGAAGGTCGCTTTTTCAAAAGCGGGACAAGCTTTATCTAGAGGCCAAGGGGATTCAACGAAGGCTGGTTTTTCGATCTACTGTGAGAACAGCCAATCGATAATCTCCGTTAAGCCTTTCATCTTCGACTTGTTTGATTAACCGATGCTTATGGTATATTCACGTTAAAGACAGAGTACGCGTAAATAATGCATCTAACGTGATCTGCACGTGGACAGTTAGTCCTCGCGTTTCGATTGGCTGGCTGTGATTTCGAAGGACGCACAGGGTTGTATTAGGCTGTCACAGTCTAGTAGTGAATAGTATTAATATTAATCATAGCAGGGCATGCGTTACTTGGTCACTATGTCCAGTTCAGATATGAATGGATTTGATATCAATGTATCAAATGCTAATAGTAGTAATAGTCCTCGAAAAAGGCTAAAGATAAGGCATTTGGGTAATACTAAAAGAATGTAATCTCAACTTATACAAAGGTGAAGAGCATGAAAATCCCTAATGTTTGGTTGATCATATTCTTACGAAAGTAGCCAGTCATACAGAGGCGTATGTAAAGCCAGTGTATATAATATTGTTCGTGACTTTCTCCAGCCGAAAAGAGCAAAGAAGTCGATCTGAAATTGTTGGTGAATTCAATGAAAACTTCAAATACCCCTTTTCAGTGGTTCCAAGTCCTGCCCTGATTTACCTGACCCTTCACGTTCATTTGTTTACGATCACTCCATCTTTTGTATGCTAGTATACAAAATTGTTTTTCAGCAGTCCTCTGGTAGCCAACAATAATCGAGATAACATGTCGAAAAATCGTTGAACTTTTTATTATTTATTAAATTCTCCACAAAAAAAGGTTCTGTAACTTTTTTTATATCTCGCTTAGTTTATGGAATGAAGTGGAATAAAAAAATGTGATGAAAAAATTTTACGTTTAAACGCTTATATCTTTTGAACTATTACAAATACAAGATATACGAATCAGAGACTGTTTGTAGATAATTTAATTTTATAAAAAAGGTGTCTTTTTTTACGTATCTCACGTAGTTTCGGTGATATAGAGTGAAAACAAAAAAATTTAATAATCAGTCTAAGTACTATTTGACATAGTTAGTGGGCATACTTGAAGACTGGCGTTAAATCAAATCATCTTTCGAACAATCTGTTCAGGCCAGTCTCAAATTACCTACACAGTAGGTTTCGGCTGGCACCTGTCAGAAAACAACTCTGACTATGTCAAATGTTTTTACATTTTCCTCGCAGGAGGAATGGGCAAATTCGGTTTGCTTTTGGAATACCTCGTCCATTGGTAGATGGCGCAATAACTTCGTTGTTGGCATCAGCTTTGGTCAGGGCTTGATCCTCTGAAGGATTTTGATTTTTAATTATGGGAAGTCATCGACTTTATTTTGATGATGACACTGCATTGCACTGACGAGTGGCCATATAGCCCGAAACCGGTCTGCAAGTGTGTCCGTCCCTATAATTGAAAATCAATTCCTTCATTTGTATCGACGAAAGCAAATGCAGGATTTACTTCTGTGAAGAAACCTGCACTGGCACCGGTCGGATATAATTCAATGCCCTTCGTGGTATTAGCCAGGGCAGTAGTTGTTTTCTGACAGGTGCCAGCCGAAACCTACTGTGTAGGTAATTTGAGACTGGCCTGAACAGATTGTTCGAAGGATGATATAAGTACTATTATTATACCAGCATCATGATTCATAAAAACGCAATATATAAACGGGGAAATATATTTCAACAAATATCAAAATGAATCATTTCAATGGAAAATAAATGTTTTTGAAAATGCCGTGTTGTAGGTAAAATGAAAGAATAAGTCGAATGAATTTTTTTTGTAAGAAAAATAATTTTCTGAAACTATTATTTGGCAACCATATATTACATAAAAGAAGATGAAGATGTGACAAAATGTTATATCAATGAGCTTCGAGCGTTCCGCCATCCCCTTGGAACCGCTCCCAGGGCCTGTCCTCACGAATGGCACTCAGTTCGGCCCTCCACAACACTTTCCAAAAATATAGGCCTCAACTAAATAATCACGCAAAACTGTCACTGGCTCTTAGTCTATAATTTCTTTCGGTGTTCGAATATCGAAATGAATTTATGTCTACTGTTTGTTAAGACCAGTGGACTACCAGTGGACTTTATTCCCATTTCCATTTTGTGTATCACAGAACTGAACTTTTTTGTAGGGATGGTCGAAAGTACTACCAATGTTGCATATGCTCTATGTCAGTCTAGCACCGTTGATGATTACATCGCCGACTAGTATCAGAATGCGGTGATTAATAATGTCGAGATCATCAATAATCCGTAATTTTCTGAAATCCATAACATTAGCTAGTATATCACTTGAATCAATATTCAATACGATTAATATCATGCTTCAATTAATACGTATCAAACCTCCCTCTGTTCGAGATAATGATGAAACTAAAGTGGAAATTCAGATTGCTCGGAGACGACCGAAGAATTGAGAGAACCTGTTAAAACGGCAGAGAAACGCGGTTAGACTTGCTAATGAGCTGGTGGAATGAGGAAACAACAGCCGTGCGGCTTCTACGGCCGCCGTCCTGGGAAGTGGGACAACAATAGAAGTAGGAACGAAGAGGACAGGGCATGAGTGTGTCCTCCGAGAGGGTGATAGACTCGTTAATTTTTTTTTGCAATCCAGTACTTATCAAAATCCCCATTGGTATCTAAATATGTTTTCAAGAATCTTTTACTGGAGATTTTGTGAATGCTTTCCATGAGTTTCGTCACGAATTTGGATGGGTGATCAGATAGTTACACAGACTTTCGAGACATATACTTGCTCGTGATAGGAATCATGTCTTGAAAAGTGAAACTTCTTTAATCTCTAGCGAGGTGATGTTAGAACTTTTGTAAGTTGCCGTTTATAGGAAGACGTCAGCTAGCTGAATCAACGAAAAACCCAAGAAGCGCTCTAGGAAACCTCTCATAAGTTGATTTGCGCATGAACATACCCGGGTCCATTTTAGCTCCGAAACTGAATGCCAAATATCGAATTTTGAAAATTCTGTTACTCAACACTCAATAGTTTTTGGGACATTTAAGGAGAGTTTTCATTGCATTGGTACATCACATTCGTGATGAGGTCGTGATTTGTTGTATGTATTACGTAAAATACACGAAAACGACTTGTCAATTTGCAGTTTTTCGTGATGGGTGTAGTTGGGGGAAAGAAATGTACCCATGTTTTATTATAGTAATGTTACTCCGAACTCAAAACAATTCAAAATTTGAAAAATATGGAAATCAATCACCAAACACCAAACTGATAACACAAGCACACGACGCTCGTTTCGGTAACATCGTTAGCATCTTCAGGGGAAAAGAATGAGATTGAATTCAAATACTAGAGTTAGTTATGAATATCTCACAATCCAAGGCAATTATGAGGTACTACCTGCAATATTTTTCTGTGAAGAAGATTTAAGCCTAACAAGAGGACTTTATCGATCTATCTAATAGGAACTCTTCTTTTGAAACTTGTTTTTCAGATCAGATTGGATAGCGGACTGAATAGGATCGATCCTTGCTCACAATTCATAGATCCACCCACTACATTTAGCAATTTTGAAACTTCGCATGTTGGGCAACACTGAATTTTTCTATATTTCCGTATCGGATATAAGTATAATGCTCCTCGACCTATAGCGCCGTAAAATTTGTACACCAAATCAGGATTTCAAGGATTTCAGGTGGCATTCCTGGATTTCAACATGGATTTCAAGAAGATTTCCAGTGAATTTTGTACACCAGATTTCCTAAGTGAAACACCCCTCGTATAGCAGCGCTATATACTCTGGTTTGTGTATTTTAAGTAATCCAAACCCTGGTGGTAATGCCTCTGTTTTTTGTGAAAACTTTCTCTCATCTTGGTTAATCGACAAGTAGTGTCGAATTATGTTTTTTTTCCTGAAGGAAGGAGTTCCATCATTCTAGTCTCATCGCACCAATTCATATTGGTTAATCGATTAGTATGGGGCGCCGTTTGGATCAAAAGTGTTTTTGCAAATATATGTAATTTCATGTCGATATATTCATTGACTTTAGCAATATTTTTATTTTGTGTTCCGATATATTTATTTTCTACCGAACATAATTTTGGAGTGTCACAAATATATAAAAATGAGATTCCCATATATTTATAAATTCGATCTATTTCACGTCGTCAAGAGATGGCGCACCGGTGGTATTTTCTCACGGTCGAGTACATGGCAACATGGGGAAGTCGTTAGTACAAAGAGTGGCTAATAGATGGCAGTGACTCAGGCAGTTGTCATGTCAATGTTAATAATATAAATAGTTCAAATTAGGTACTCCAGATACTTGTCAAATCGCGAAATTAGTTTTTTTATGAAGGATCCTGGGACCTTTCGACCCACAGGCAGACGCGAAACCACAGCGTCAACTCCCTCGACTTTTGAACTATTATTCACATGACAACTGCCTGCGTCGCCATCTATAATTTCATGAATAATGACTTCGCCCTGTTGCCATATACTCGACCGTGAACAAAATGCCGCCGGTGCGCCATCTCTTGACGACGTAAAATAGATCGAATTTATAAATATATGGGAATTCTCATTTTTATATATTTGTGACACTCAAAACGTAAATATATTATGTTCGGTAGAAAATAAATATATCGGAACACGAAATAAAAATATTGCCAAGGTTGTAGTAATTTTCACAGTAAGTGGTATTGGCTTATTAACTGCAATAAACTACCCGATTTAATCCCATTGTGTAGAAAATCATCTGGTGAAAGATGCAAATGTGCTACAGGGTCGAGCTTAAGAAATTTGAATTTTGCATAATGTAGGAGATATACAAGTAATTTATTCGAATGTTACAATTCTCTTCTATATTTAGTTCAGTGTCGCTATCGCTATCCTCATCCAAATTAATTATAATTGGCGCAATTGATTTTACAGAAAGGTACGAGTTCTCAACATTTATAACATGACTAACAGAACTTTTCAAACTCTCGATAGGAATGTCATTCATACAGTTCCTAATTAATTCTACCACACTACCACTCAAAGTCGGAGAAGTATTTTTTCCGCGCACGCTCGATTTGAGTTGGTGTCACATAAGCTCTATGGGATTGAACACGCAGTAGTAGGGAGGTAGTCGTAACACTGTATGTCCCAATTCTTCTGCAATTGTATCACAAACATACGTTTCTTTTAAAGAAAATGACTGCAGCACTTGAAAAAGTTCTTTTTTCGTATAGTTTTCCTCAAAATATATGTCATTTGCAGCCATGAATTTTTGAATCTCCAATTTCGTATTCTTTCAGCCAGGAATTTTTTGCAATTGTCGACTATGATAGCTTGCGTTGTCCATTACTATAACGCTGTTTGGCGGAATGTTGGGTAACAGACAATTTTTAAACCAGTCTTCAAAAAGCTCTGCTGTCGTATCTTCGTGATAATCAACACAAGAGTCCTCGATATTTTTGGGATCCAACTATTTTCTGATCCTGCGTGTAATATTGTGATTCTCTTCCCTTTATTTGATGGTGCTTCTGTTTTACACTTATCAGAGGTATCAGACCATCCTTTGGAAGGGGTGTCATGCGTGTCAAACCACGTCTCGTCGAGGTAGAGTATTGGCCGATTTTCAGACCGGTATTTTCTTATTGACGTTATATATTCAGAACGCCAGTTTATTAAACGTGTGGATTCCATTATTACTTGTCTCTTGTCAATTTTGCGATATTTAAAGCCCATTGCAGATAGAGCTCGCCAAAGAGTAGTGAGGCCACAGTTGATGTGAGTTTCGTCATTGATGAGCCGCTGTTTCAGACTTTTGATTGTAGGGACACGCTGCGCATCGTACATAGTGTAGATTTTTCGCCTTATCAAATTTTTTTCCCAGTCGTCTAGACTTTTTGTGACACCGAAATATTTACGCTTTTTTCTTGATTCCATGGAATTTTCAACAATTCGTCTAACTGAAGTAAGAGACACCTTCGTCAAATTACTGGTTACTTTTGCTGCAGCACCCGCGTTATATCCTTGCTGAATTAAGGAACTCTACACATTTTTTATAATGATTTTCGCGTCACAAGATAAGTGATTCTTCTTTAACGAACCACTGGAAGAAGCACTATTACTTTTTATCCACAGACGCCACATACTGCCTATTCTGTACGTTGGGGTATAAAATCTTTGCTATTAATGTCTGTAATAACAAATAAATGTTATAAAATTATTGCACGCCTTAACACAAGTGAACACTTCCAATGAAATACAAAGACTAAAATGAACAAGAAGTATAAGCTGTAATCCTCTACAATTCCTCTCTGAGAAACGAAATTACCTGAATCCGGTCCTTTTACATTTATGATGTGCATCTCGGACTTTACAACTTAAGGGTCTAATTGGTTTACTATAATCCTTCAGTCGATACCATTTATTGTGAAAACTACTATAATAAATATATTGACATGAAATTGCATATATATGCAAATATACTTTTGACCCAAACGGCGCCTCATAGATTAGTGTCGAATCAGTTTGGGTGTTTTCCTTAAGGAGGGAGTTCCATCACTTCAGTATTATCACACTTTAGTGACCATTTGTTTATCAAATTTGAAATTGTCATTCGTTTATAATTCTCAGGGCTCTGAAATCCCCCTTGAATTTGTTCCATTTCAAAACGATATATTGAGATATACACGATGTTCTGAACATTTTAATTGGTCTAACGGCATGAACGGATATTTCATTCATATGTATATCAAATTTCAATTCATTCACCCAATCGAGATATGATAACAATATGACAAAGAAGAACGTTAATCTGCAATGAATTCGTCCATTAGGTATACTTGTGGTCGGATCTCGCTTGAGTACTTTTAGTCAATCACAACGGTGGTGTTTCCCAGGTCTGCACGTATGATGAGGATGCGCTATTTAGAGCTTTCAGATTTACTTGATCAAAACGTGATGCGTCTCTTCAGAATTCTCGTAGTTAGTAGTCTCTATCCGATTTTCATCCGCAACCGTGCTCGGGCCAGAGGCCCTTTGTAAAATACTCTACTTCATAACCTTGGAACATAAATAACTTTTTTTTTCTGTTTATGTTGGTTCTTGGGTGATTTATTGAACAATTCATTCTTTGTGGTGTTTCACAACCATATTTTATATATTTCAACGTACAGAGTATAAAAGCTATTATTCATTGAAGGCATATCATAAATATATTAATAGTTTTTATAAACAGGTTCACACGAAAGGAAAGCTCTCTAATGTTCAAAGAACACCGCGTGAATCAAGGGACAAGAGGTACGAATTAACATTCACTTTGAATTTCTGAAGTTTGTAAGCTCAGCTGTTCTATTGAAAAAAGACCCCTTAGTAAGAGAAGTTCGACAGGTTTCCAAATTCACAACAAAGAGGTGGGAATTTTGTTCTCGTCGAGTCATCCGTGTAGATATTGCACGATTGATAACAATTCGGAAGAGCATCGACCGTGAGAGTATTTATAGAAGAGAGACAAGTCTCCGACCCTTCTACGATGTTCCAATAAAGTGAGCGATTCTGTGAGCGAAGAACCACCAACAAGACGAATTGCCTTTCTCTGAATAGAATCGAGAAGCCTCAATGAATGTTGTGGTGCCGAACTCCACACATGAGAACTGTATTCCATGACAGGTCGTATCTGAGCCTTGTAGATCATTAGAAGCTGACGAGAAGTGAAGTATTATTTCGCACGAAATTGAAATCCAAGTTTCTGGGAAGCCCTTTTAGCGATCGATCTCACATGGTTTTCCCATGAGAGATTATCACTGATCGTAATTCCTAGCATCGAGATACTTGATTTTGTAGGAATAGTTACTCCTGACATCTGCGTATTAGACGATGATAGATCGGCTTTTCTTGAGAAGAGACATGCCTGTGTTTTCGTAGCATTAAATTCCACCAAGTTCATGTTACCCCATTCTATTATTTTTACTAAGTCGTCGTTAATTTTATTGACGTGAATGCTTCTTTGAATTTTTGTTTCTCGAGCTGGTATGGGGACTCTGGAAGAGAAACTAGTATGAAGAGTACTGTCGTCCGCTATGTATTGAACAAGATGTTTTCCCGAGCAAATCATTAATATCAAGCAGAAACAAAGTGGGCGCCAGAACTGAACCCTGTGGAAAACCTGCATTTATTGGGAGGATATCAGATGATACTCCATCATTAACCACATACAGAGACCTAGCAGAGAACAAAACTCTTCAACAAAGCACACAACTGAGGAGGCAAACCATAAGACGGCAGTTTAGAAAGGAGAACCCAATGCCAAACTCGATCAAACGCTTTTGAAATATCGAGTGCAACAGCTATCGGTTCTCCGAATTTCTCGATTGAATGCTACCAAATATGAGAAACACGAGCCTGACACATGTTGGACTCCATCCTATACATACGTCTTGAATCCGAAAATGTTAAACTTTCAAATAAAATAGTTATTTGTTCAATCAGTACAAAAAATGCATGTTACTCTGGACCACGCGAAATTTTCTCCAACCCCTAATTTTGAGATTCGTTCAACTACCAGTAGGTAGCAGTTCTATGCTAGCATTATTCTCCGATTCTCTGATATTAGAAGGTGTAAAATTGAAATTGTTGGAAGAAGAATCCCTATACAACCCAACAAAATAATATTATTTTTTTGGTGCGGGTGGATTATAAACTGTTTATGAATGTTATTCAAAAATGTCTGGCATTTTCTCGTAGCAGCTCTAGTTCTTCAGATACAGGCCTATCAATTTTAGTTCTGATAACAGGTAAAAATAATGAAATTATGATATGTTTACATGTTAAAACCAAAATTTCTTTCCTATAATTCGCATGTGTTTACTATATTTTAAGTACTTGTTACTGCCCATGATTGTAAAAACCGACCTTTCTATACCTTCTGTATATTTCTACCCTTAAGTTTCCTGAAATTAGCACACAATAATTGAAAGCCGGAATATTTGATGGGCCTCAGATGAGGCAGTTTATTAAAGATCTACAATTTACAACATCAATAAACGAGATTGAATCCAATACTTGGTGTTCATTTGTTAAAGTAGTACAAAATTTTCTAGGAAATCATAAAGCAGAGAATTACATACAATTATTGAGAAATATGCTTTCCAAATTTAAAACTCTTGGATGTAAGATAAGCATAAAAGTTCACTACCTCCACAGCCGCTTAGAGCGGTTTCCAGAAATCCTAGGTGATTTGAGTGAAGAACACGAAGAAAGATTTCATGAGGAACATTAAAACTGTGAAGAATCGATATCAAGGAAGATGGGATTGCCACATTATGGCCAACTGCTGTTGGAGTCTTCAGCGAGATTGTTTTGGTGACCGGGATGCTAGAAAGTCGTATAAAAGAAAATTCTTGAGTGAAAAGTGATGAATGTTAATTATGTATATTTCTGCTTTTTCATGTCTATATGTAATAAAGATAATTACCTTACTTATATTTTTGTTTTTCAATGGTAGTACCGTAGTAGGAGTAAATAATAAAATAGTAAAATTATAAAATGTATATAAATTGAAAAATAAGATTAGTTCATTCAAAAATGCGCCAAGATTAAGTTTCTCAAAAACTGTATCTGATATACCAAATCTGACAGTTCTTTTGGATTCTGCGCTCAAAAACTACCTCAAAACAACATAAAGAATTGCTGGCACTAAATTGGCTCTTGGGTTGTGTTCTCAATATTCATTTTTCAGTAAGTTAGTAAATTTTTTGCTAAAAGACTTCAAGTTGTGATCAATATTTATTGAACGCATTCAATTTTTTTACGAGGTCGAATTATCCACATTTCGGTACAATATGTGAAAGTCTCGGGACGTAGATAGAAATAAAATTCCTTCTGTACATAATGTAACAGGGCGCTTCTATATGCAAGGTGCACGCAGGTTCACCCCTTTTCAACACTCTAGCGATCATCTGCTACTGGTATGTGGTATTCGATTGAAGATATTCATAATTATAATATATGGAAAAATTACGAAGGTTTGCAGCTTCCTGAGATTTGCCGTTTCAAGTAAGTGCTCAACGCGCTTGATGATTGATCTGGGCCCGACTTCATATACTAATATACTCAATATATGCAAGGGAATTTTCGATTCAAAGGTTAGTGAGACTCTAATTGAAAACATTCTACAAGATCACTTGGACTGCTGTTCTGTGCCAAGTTCCACGCGATTTCATTTTAGTAGTTACTCAGTTGGGCTATTACTTTGATTGTTGTCAAACTGTCTCTCATTGAGAACGGTAACAAGCCTATTGCAAGTCTAATATTGGTACAACTCTCCGTTGTGTGATTTTTACTAGACAGTTTATGAAATTGCTACACGTGTTTCAGTGTACAATAGCTCCTCCACTCCTCCAGGCGTATAATTGTACCACCGTAACCATAACACGCCTGAAGAAGCTATTTTATAGTGAAACACGTATAGCGTTTTTTGAACTGATGAGAAACACACAATGAAATGTTTTTTTCGAAATTGCATTATCAAGGATGATCATCAGGTGTCGGAAAATTGCACAAGTTATCTAATGTTGATGACAGCTATCATACCACTTTTGTATCAATATTCCTCCTAACGATATGCAGTAAGCTATAAGCAGGTAGTATTTGTTTTTTCTTCGGAGTTTCTTTGGTCTATCAACCTACCACATTCTGAAAAAATAAAAATTCACTATTGAAATCTATACGTGAGAAGTAGAAGGGCAAACTGCTAATCTACCACGAAAAGTTGAGGCGTTGATTAAAAAATAGATACTTTCAAATGGACTACGTCCTATCAACCAGCCACATCTCATATTATAACTCAAATTTGACAATCGAAAAAAGAGCTAATATTAATCAAATTGATTATACCTGTTAAAGTTTCAGAAACCAAATCCACTTCCGTTCTCAAAACGAATTCACAATATTTATCTTCTATGCTTGCTTTTGAAAATATGTCGAATAACAAGTTTTTGACATAATTTTGTGTTTTCAATATCAATCCATATTCAACAAAAATTATCACAGTTCCCTGTACGGTTCTAAGAATGGGTTCACGAAATCCATTGTAAATGAGAATCCTATAAGAAACTGTGACATTTTATGTCAATACATATTAGTTCAACATTGATTTTTCAACTTAACTACGATCTATATTAGCCCGACTTTAAATTGGGGTTCAACCATTATAATGTGCTACATGGGAAAGCGCAAGAAACTTTATATATCAATTCGATAATTTTTTGGGCTTGTGTTCTGGTGGTTCACAGTAATTCAATTCAACGATCTAGCTGTTTGAAAATCTCACGGAAACAAATTTCTATTTTCAGGCCCTATTGCAATCTTTGAAATTCACTTTCTGCTATTCTGATTCTGCTCTTTGAGTACAATAACAAAACTACCAATCTCAAGACCTTCATTCCCTCTCCGTTCCACTTCTCTCATTCCTGGAATATAAATTAACTGAGAACATAAGGGAGAGATTATTCGTTTACTTAGGGACAGACCTGCCCTTATATAGCAGTATTTAGTCACCCTTTCTCGTACCCCTCCTTATCGCTAGGCTCGAACAACAGTTTTTGTTCCAATATTTAATTTCACGACCGTTCTGAAAGCTGGAACGGGCTTTTAATTACTTTCAGAGGAAATGATTGGGGTGATGCTGTGAATTCAGTGAGCTGTTATTTATTCTGATTTGTTTGTCTTAATGACATCTTTATCGTTCCGACTTCAGAGACGAACATGACACAACTGATAAGAGGGTATGGGCTCAACCTTCTGTATCCAGTTCCAGGGCCCGATTTTCGAGAGCTGGACCCGAGAATATTAAGGGTTATTTCAGGCATCGAAAAAAAAACTAAGAACGAAGAACGAATGACTCGAAAGATAAATTGAGAAAAAGCATTTTTAAGTTGAACTTTTTCATTGATAATAATTATGTAGATAATGTACTAATAGCTAAAACATATTTTAGTTGGTTATTACCAATCTTGACATTACTATCCTCATCAAACTAGGGCATTGATCATTGGGCGCGTGAACTCGGGTGACGCTACCCCCAGCGATTTTATTTTTTAATCCATTTTCTACATAATTATTATCTTTATTCTCAATTGAACCTTTGGATTTGATTTTTTCACCCAGTTCATCTGGTAGAACTCCAGTCCCCTATGTGAAGATATTAATCCCGATAATTTTTTTCAATAGCAAAGGGCCTACGTTCATCTATGAACAATTTTGAAAAGCGGGGTATTGGACGGGGACGTAGGTTCTTTTTTCCATCTTGAGATTCATAGCATTTTGTAACAAACCTTGTGTGAAATCGCAAGGTAAAATCAATCAGCAAATGATAACAGAGCACAGATGAATGAGTCAACTCACCTTACTCGAAAGATGGGATGTATGAGGATGCGAGGAAAATGGATGTTCCTTTATCTCGTGATGAAAAATCGCACTCCCGGTATTTTAGATAGGGTTTTCTGCAGCACGACTATTTTGTCAAGACGAAACAGTTTCTTCACTACTACACACTCGCATGTCGATCGGAACAATTGTTTTTGATAAAAGGGACAGAATGTGAAATAGTTTTTCAAATAGGCTTTTCTGAATAATTAGCAAATGTATTATGAAATAATTATAAACACGAGTGAATTGTGAGTTCAATCGAAATGATTAAAAATCAAATTGAAAAAATTTCAATTTGGTAACGAACCAATCTATTTACCAGGTATAACTACTTCTCTTCGGGCTTGAAGGCCGTCGTTCTTCGGAATTTCTTCCTGACGTTTCGCTAGCGGAATTTAGGAAGAAATTCCGAAGAACAACGGCCTTCAAGCCCGAAGAGAAGTAGTTATACTAATAACCTCGGCCGCGAAAGCCTCAATCATTTTGTTATTTACCAGGTGTTGGAAACTGATATCTAGTTCGTCAACTGCGGTTTGATAAACGGATTCTGGTACCCATTTCAAAGTGCATATAAACATATTTCCAATAATTTTGGAACATTATTCGATTTGTTCGGCATCACTCCATGGCTCAGTGGGCCACTCAATAACACATATTGGGAAAGGTTGCTCAGCAAAAAGGACACACAGACACATGAAGGCCCAATTAATAGACAGAATTGCAAAATAAACATGCTATATTGGAATGCCTCGTCCCCCTTTTCCTATTTTATTCTTCCATTATTGGAGAGAAGGCAAGGAGTAACAACAAAATAGACTCCATGGGAAGAGGCTCAGAAGCTTCAAGCTATTGTGAAATCCACAACACAACTTGTATCGAAGGAAGCCCAGCAGTCGGATATCGTTGTATGTTTCAAGTTGACTCTTTGACTATGTTTTTTTCTTCTATTCAATTCTATTCGGGTAAGTTCATACCTTACTCTTTCATCGTCGCTCGCACCGTTGGTTGACAGGTGGATGTCGACCCTCTCGTTTTTTGTTACAACATTAGGTACAGAGTGCTCTGCCCCCCTTTGCCGTCCTGGTTTCCTTTACATTCCTTAATATTAGGGGTGTATCAAAGATCAATTTGCTGAATATAGGGGGCCTTAAAGCTTGAAGTACCGGGCCTCTTGAAGTGCGAGGACCGCTCTCGCTAATATGTTTTCCACTACTTCCACACACTTTCAAAATCCTTGTTATTACGGATTGATATAAATCAGAGATCTCTCAACCAACGAACAATCAGAATGAACATTTTGAAAAGGATGATGTGAGGGTATCTAATTCGCTCTTTGTGAAAATCAACATTTTCATGAGGTTATTATCTGCAACAAGCTTTGTCAACAAGGTTATGTCTTATGATAATAAAGTATATCATTATAATCATTATTTTTATTATCACAAAGAAAAGAGATCTGTGTGATTTGATGTCGTAGTGTAGATTTAACTGTGTTTATATAAGTTTCATTATACGCCCACAAAATCAATATAGCAACATAACTCCTCTTATTATTGAAGATTACATTCGATATCAAATCAACTTTTCACTACAAATTGTTACAACAACGGCCAATAACCGAAAATTAATCATTGGGTTCCGACAACAGATGAGCCGAAGATCTTCAAGTTGAAAATTTTATAACACGCCTTTGATAGATCTCACTTGACGTGTTTGAGGGTAAACGAACGAATTTCCAAGTGATTCGATAATTTTTGCTGATAGTTGGACGATTGTTTATTTCTCATTGAAAATTATGAGAACGTTTTCACTTTGGAGTATGTGAGTTCTTTATTACATAACTGAATCCATTTAAGAAGCAAAGATCCATATGAAGAATGAGAACAGCAAAAATATTGTATTAACAAAAACAAAATTCACTTATTGAGAAAAATATTTTCCACTCGGAAAATTCTCTCTGTTCGACGAGTCTCCATGCCAATCCTGACGTATGGCGTATATAGGAAGTTTTCAACAAGCTTCAATTACTGAAGGACATCGATGGCTTTTGCTACGAAAATAACATAAATAAAATGTATGTCCTGCTGTAAGGATGTTGAAAATTCATAACGATGAAAGTAAATGAAAACGAAGTTAATATGAAAAACCGGCAACATTGCATTCCTCAGAATATTTCCTAATCATAGTAGT
Organism: Zygogramma bicolorata; assembly: GCA_032362365.1. Classification (NCBI taxonomy): domain Eukaryota; kingdom Metazoa; phylum Arthropoda; class Insecta; order Coleoptera; family Chrysomelidae; genus Zygogramma; species Zygogramma bicolorata. The sequence goes on along the minus strand of JAVJAQ010000002.1, from coordinate 450,817 downwards.
ACGTACTCCAAAATGCGTTTAATCTACCATACATGGGTAACCCTGCAGATTATAATCATTTGTTTTTTGTTCGTACTGAACTTCATTCTATCGAAGAGGTTAATCACTTTAGATGAAATAAATTCGACCGGTCGCACATCGTATTTCCGCTATTACGCAGAATGATGATAACAGTTTTTATCTCGAAAAATAACCCCTGCTTCCTATTAGCTACTCTGCTAATAATCTAATCCGACAACATCCATAAAAGACCCCTCCAAAGCCAAAAACAAAATCAATCGCCTCCTGTTAATCCAATCCGGACAGGAGTGTACTTTGTTGTGAAACAGTAATGATTTTTCACATGGGGTCTTCGGTTTCGTTTTATATGCCACATTTTGAATTCATGTTGGGTGTACGATCCCTTTCCGAAGCGTCCTTCTCTCGGGTACGTGGCATCAGTGTTAACCCCGATCGTCAAGGGTGGTTTTGGTTACCGTTCTCGTGCCCGACGCTGCCGCGATAGCATCTGTCAAACCTAGGGGTGGGTTTCAAACGAGGGATGTTCGACAGATGTGCCACGCTAATCACGACGAGTCGAACATAATGAATACGCCGTATTCAGATGTATACCCACATAGTGTTGCCTCAACACTTCCCCATTCTCCAGAATAATATTGCTTCGTATATGATATGGTGGTGATTGGATTGGAAGTCACATTCGGTAAATGAGTACCTTGTTTCAGCATTTCGAATGAATAAATAGTATATTGTACAAGTGAGAAATATGCCATTTTCTTACGCATTGTACACTGTACTTTTTCTACGGTTGCGTTGTTTTCAAGTATTGAAAATTAAAATTCATATATGATAATACTTGTGTCATTAACTCATTTATTTCTGACCGGGATATTATAAGCTTATATCGTCATAGTTACGCTATCAATAAAGAGGGTCATTACTCCCTTGGGACATTATAGATTTTATAATTCCCTCTACCTTTCACAAGTAAAAATAAAATTATATATATATATATATATATATGGTGAGTAGTAACATTTTTCCGTGTCAGCCAGTCCAGATATATCTTGTATTCTTTTTGGTATACGGCTTCACTTTTCGATAATCACTTGCTTGTTCAGCTTTTTTCAAAATATCCTCCATTATATTTGGGGTAGAAAACACGTTTTTACCGCAAACACAGCTTGATAACAAAGTTCTGTTTATAAACAAGTAACATAGCAACAACCTAGCAACAAGAAAACTCTACTATAATCAACGGTACCTGATTCAAATATACCGGGAAGGTAATGAATTGGTACATTTTTCCGTTTCAAAAATGAACAAAAGTTTATTGAAATCGGTCAGAAATAAAATTATCTATGTACCACGGGAATTAATGAGCCTTAATAACCTCAGGCAATTGCTGTCCCTTGGGCCAGAGGCCCTCGGGACGCAAACTTTGCCATCGGTAATTAAGGCCCTCCTAATTCCCTTGATACATAAATAACTATTTTAATTTTTATTCAAAAAAGTATTCAACAGCTATATTTGAATAATTTTGTGATTCCTGGTAGGTTGTATTGTTTGAACATGTTTTCGATAATTGAAATATTAGCTGCTGTCGAAGTTGAAGTTGATGGGGAAACATATTGAGCTTCCACAGCATTGTGTTCAGGTTCTGGAGGCTGAATGAATTCCACTATACTTTTTGAAATTTTCTTTTTGTTAGCTATGGAGTTGTCGATATAAGATTCAGCAACATTGCTGGATTCACAACCCCCATGGCGTTTTAAAGTTGAAAGATCCACCCCTGCAGTATCTAAAATAGTCGCAGATAACCTTCGGAAACAATGGCCAGTATATAATTCAGGGTTCGGTAATTGCAAAAATTTTGTTATTTCTTTCGCCATGGGGCCAAATTCATCTATCCCCACAGGCTGTTTCGTACATTTGCTACTTTTGTAATTTGAATTCAAAATGGAATTCGAAACGTCGAACAAATCAGAAGATACCTAACGGATAAAAACCCAGAAAAATTCATCTCGCATATATATATATATATATATATATATATATATATATATATATATATATATATATATATATATGATGAATTGTGTTTTCGGGTTTCATTCCGTGTTCTGTGGTTTTGATCCTCTGAAGGATAATTCTCACAACGTTTCGGCAAAGTCTCATTTGCCATCTTCTAGGTGATGATTGAGTTTCGACCTCCGAACTCGAACTCGAGTTCGGAGGTCGAAACTCAATCATCACCTAGAAGATGGCAAATGAGACTTTGCCGAAACGTTGTGAGAATTATCCTTCAGAGGATCAAAACCACAGAACACGGAATGAAACCCGAAAACACAATATATATATATACAGGATGACCCAAAGGTGCGTGCATGGTCCATAACTTTTTTTCTATCCAAGCTATCGACTTGATTTTTTGTTTGAAACGATGGGTCCGACAATAAGCACATTCTGAAAATATTTTCATTCATACACAGGATGTCCCAAAATGAAATACACATCCAAGTTCTGTTTTTTTAAATGGCAACCCCCCACTTTCGATACATTTTTGAAATCGCCACTAAATTATCTATACAACGCACCCTGGTTTCATAGACTTATCTGCAATAGTTTTTGACTTATGTCAATTTATGTGTTGAAATAGCGTCATGCATGGACCTACAGATAAATCCATGACTTCAGAGCCATTGAAGATAACTCAACCAACTTTTATCCAGTCGTTTCCTTAATCTTCGGCGCATCTTTTGAAATGCGAGCGAATTCGAAATCAATGTTCCAACGCCTACTACGATTTTTTTCAAATGACAAATTACAAATGGCAATAACTCGACTCATTCAAATGCAACACCCTGTATTTTATTGTACCAATGAATGGCATTTTTCAAGGGCTTTTCGTCGATATAGGGTTTGTGGGGTCTACTATTTGAAGTTTGTGAAGTATGTTGCAAAATGATAAATGTGGATGGTTTAGGTGGAATCTAGTAGGCCGCTTTCGTAAAATTCGACATTATCCATAAAATTATGAACGAATACGTTTTTGAAATTGTAATAGAAAAAAGAGTAAATCACAAAGAAAACTCTAGTATTTTCACAAGAAAAAATTAACAGAAAACCATGAGAAAATCTCGAAAGGCTACTTAAGTAAATGCTCAAAAAGGTGACCATCATGTCCCACACAAGCTGCCAGTCTTCTTCTGAATGAGTCCCGAACTCTAATCAGCATTGCTCCATCAATTGAATGGAAGGCTTCCCTGATCCTATTTTTCATATCATCTGCAGTTGTCGGACGATTTCTGAAAACCCTTTCCTTCACGTATCCCCAGAGGAAGAAATCTAGGGGAGTAAGGTCCGGAGAGCGCGCGGGCCAAGGAATAGTACCGCCCCGGCCTATCCAACGATTCGGATAGGATTGATCTAAGAATTCTCGAACCATTCTATGGTTATGCACTGGAGCACCGTCGTGCTGCAACCACATGGTTCTTCGGGTATTCAAATCCACTTCTTCTAACAATCTGGGAATATGTTCGCGGAGAAAATGTAAATACCTCTCACCATTCAGCACATTGTCAAAGAAATAGGGTCCAATGATGTGATTTCCAATAACTCCCCCTCATACATTAAGCGACCATTGATGTTGGTGATCAACTGTCCTCAACCAGTTTTTCCACTGCATAATAATGCATATTATGTCTGTTGACTGATCCGTTGTTCTTAAATGTTGCTTCATCAGAAAACAGAATGTTGGTCAAAGTATTACAATCCTCGTCAATCATGCCATTCATTTGAATACAAAACGCAACTCTATTTGCAAAATCATCACCATACAATTCTTGATGTAGGTTCAAATGAAAAGGGTGGAATTTATGTTTCAATATAATTCTGTTCACACTACTTTGTGAAATATCCGTTTCCGCTGCTATCTCCCTAGTGCTTATGTGAGGATTTTCCTGTAGCATCAATAAAACTTGCAACTCATTTTCCTCATTGATACGACCACCATCAATTTCCTTTTCAGTATAAGACACGCTACCAGTGAGTTCAAACCAATCTCTTAACTTTCGGAATGAAGACACCCGTGGTGTTCTTGCTTCTAGATATTTTTCGTGATAGATTCTGCTTGCTAATAAAGGATTCCTGTCAGCCTCGCCAATACAGTAGACCATATTCACTATTCTATAGTAAAATTCATTGTCAACAATTCGACGTATACAATTATTGACAGTACCCAGATGTCTCAAATTTTACGAAAACGGCCTACTCGATTCCATCTGAACCATCCACATTTATCATTTTGCAACATACTTCACAAACTTCAAATAGTAGACCCCACAAACCCTATATCGACGAAAAGCCCTTGAAAAATGCCATTCATTGGTACAATAAAATACAGGGTGTTGCATTTGAATAAGTCGAGTTATTGCCATTTGTAATTTGTCATTTGAAAAAAATCGTAGTAGGCGTTGGAACATTGATTTCGAATTCGCTCGCATTTCAAAAGATGCGCCGAAGCTTAAGGAAACGACTGGATAAAAGTTGGTTGAGTTATCTTCAATGGCTCTGAAGTTATGGATTTATCTGTAGGTCCATGCATGACGCTATTTCAACACATAAATTGACATAAGTCAAAAACTATTGCAGATAAGTCTATGAAACCAGGGTGCGTTGTATAGATAATTTAGTGGCGATTTCAAAAATGTATCGAAAGTGGGGGGTTGCCATTTAAGAAAACAGAACTTGGATGTGTATTTCATTTTGGGACATCCTGTATATGAATGAAAGTATTTTCAGAATGTGCTTATTGTCGGACCCATCGTTTCAAACAAAAAATCAAGTCGATAGCTTGGATAGAAAAAAAGTTATGGACCATGCACGCACCCCTGGCATATATATATATATATATATATATATATATATATATATATATATATATTGATTGACACAGTTGGGACATGAACTTGAAAACAAATATTGATATTGAGTTTGAATAAGTCATCTTCACAAAATGGTATTGCTTCTCGCATTCACGAATTTCATACCAAAACCTCACAATAGCTACTTAACAGTAATTGTCTTTACTCTAGGGAGATTCAGGCAATTTTATTGCACAAGGGTGATTTACCCCATGTGTATCTTCAGACAGTGGATAATCGAATACCCCACTCCAATTTTTAATACATTATTCAATAATGGGGTAGTTTCCCATCAAGAAGGGTGGCATATATTCTCTGGACCAGAATGAGCCTTAATCCTGACACAATGCCATCAGTCAATAGAAAACATCAAAATAGGAGTTGAGTTTCAGCGGGAGATATTTCGTTAGGGGAGAATTTTTGAAATGATTATGATCAAAATTTCGTAGAATGTGATTTCGTCAGCAGCTTATACCACAAGAACGTTTCTTTTGAATATCGACTTACCCTCAAATTATGTTTGTATGTTTGTATTTGATTATAAGTTTGGATTGGAACGTATTTTTGATAAAGTTTTGAATTGATCAGTTGATTTCTCTTGTGGAGAATCCAAAAAGTGAGTTGGATTGAGGAGAACGTATATGATATAAATGGGAATGAAAAAGTAGACACAGTATCCTTCTGCATCGTAGAAAGCTCTCGCCGGCTCAATATGCATATAGGTACTTGCCAGATATCAAAGCACCGAATATTTCAATTCTAATAATCAAGTTCATTCAAGAAAAAATACAGTGAAATATGCTTTAGATTAACTCGACTAGTAAGAAAGCAAGCGATTGGGAATTAGACGAGGATATTAGTAACATGACCCTTTCGCGATATTTTCCATTCGAAACTCCTTGCAGAAAACAGGAAATGTACTCAAAGATTTAACTTTTTGGTTTTTTATCGATTTTCTATTTTCGCTGAGTTCAGTGAATTCGATATCAGTCAACATTCTCATTGGCTGTTAGTATTCTACTTTTCAAAGGTACGATTGCTTTAAAAATTGCTACATAAGGGTTTCCAACACACACTCAACGATCATTCGATAAAAATTTCTGAAACGGATATGGTGGTACCAAAATAATAGACAGGGGTTTTCAGGAGGGCATATTACGAATGTGAAGAAATGATGTGCTATAAAAGGATCAAGATATATTAACTGTACGCATATTCCAACAAATTCCGAAAACCATCACCAACGAGAGAGAGCGAACCTACCAATTTATATTTAGATGATATCACTAATATATTTATAGAAAAATATGGGAACTCACACCATCAGTGACTGCATGCCCAAAAAATGTTTGGTGTAATTAAAAATTCCTGTTAAATAAACACCGTAAAGGGTTTCATTATGTTTCAAGTGGTAACTACCAATGGTTAATGTTAGATGCTGTCATATCAATAAAGAAGTATATTTCTGCCATAGATTTTCAGAAGCATAACAATAGGAGGAACAAGAAAAATTTTAATTCTGTATTCTAGATAGGATTGGGACCACCTGTGTGAATATAAAAAAATTGAACAGATATCAATTACCCTAAAACACCTGCTCGTTTCGCTAACCAAGTTTGCACTTCAGAAGAAGAGATCTATGATAACTAGGTAACTAGTGATACTGATTGCATCTCGATGAACACGTTCGTGTGTGATAGTAGTCTCTCTAGTTACCGCTGGTTGAATCCAACTCAATCGTTTATTTCCATCCAATGATTTCAGAAAATTTATGGGCAATATAAAGAGGGAACGTATTCTCTCTCGGCAGTGAATTTTTTTAATAATAATGTAATAAGTAATAATGTCCGCCTATCAAGCAAAAGACTGGGGTGCAATTCCCCGCCTCGGAACCACGGTGCTGAGATCCACAAGTTGAAAAGTAACACTTCGTTAAACCATTGTTCGCATAATTTTCGACTTTTAAAGGTTGATGTTCGTCAGCTGGTTAACGAAAAAACCCATCGAAGATCCATCGAACCCATTCATTTCCACCAATTCTGCAATTCCTGAAATTATTTTTGTTTTTTGATGACAACAAGGAAACATTCACCTGCGATAGTTATTTTATGGATATAGATATTACATTCTGCACCAATACTAAATGCAAAAATGGAATAGAAGGAAGAAAAACGTGAAAAGTAGCAAGACTGAACACTCAAATACAACTTGAATATTAGCGGAAGTACCAACCTTTCAAAGGGTCTCCTCGGTTAAGATGGTCGAAATGCCCTTAATCACGAAATTTCGATTTGACCCTCGAATGATGTTACCCAGGTATGAAAAGCATTCACTATATTTTTTTCCTCCTCCCCCTATCTTCCCCATCTGAGGGTGAAAAAATGGCATTTTTCATGTTTTATTTTTTTTCTCTCACTCCAGGACTCGAAAAATATTGAAAAAATTCAAGTATATTAAAGACAGTCTGTTCTTCGAAATAAAATTTTTTGGGCCCCCGGGCCCCCCATGAAGGCCTTCAAAAAAATTTTTTAAATTTCAAATTGGAAAAAAATGACAGAAAACCCAGGTGTCCTGGGTGATATTATTTCATCATTTCAATGGGGCTGATATGTACTATAACAACTAGTATCGTTCATTTCGTTATCAGTGGTGGCACTTGAGAAAAATACATTTTTTGTGAATTTTTTATGAAAAATTGGCTGTAACTTTTTTGTCATTAATTTTATTGAAAAAATTTCAAAGGACAAAAAATGTTTGAAATGCAATTTTACATAGGGCACACTCAAATTCAATTGACTTATTCTGAAATGTTGAGCTATTATACAAGTTGAAAGATTTTCACTTGGAGATTTTTCGCATTAAATATAGCCAATAACTGTTTTTTATCAATTTTCACAGAAATCTGATACACATACATGAAAGTATATCTATTATTGTTATTTCTTATTTTTTCGCCCCCCTTGTGAGAATGAAAATTTTGTATTTTTTGCGATTTATTATTTTCCTCATAATCTATAATCTTGAAAAAAATAATATCAATCTGGACCACTATTCAATTCACTTATTCTAAGATGTTGAGCTATTATACAAGTTGAAAGATTTTCACTCAGAGATTGTTCACATTAAATATAGCCTATAACTGTTCTTTACCAATTTTCACAGATACCCAATACACACACACGAAAGCGTACCGCGTGTTGGTTTCTTTTTCTTTTATTTTTTTCCCCCCTCTTTCCTCTTCTGAGAGGTAAAATTTAGTATTTTTTAAGTTTTATCATTTCACACACACATTCGACATAGTCGGTGGGTGAACGAATAATTCAAGAGATGATTTCTTTTATTATTTTTCTCATAATCTATAATATTGAAAAAAATAATATGTATGGAAAATAGTATGGTGTTCAATATGAAATTCTCAGGACCCTCCGGGCCACCCATTGAGGAATTCGAAAAAAATTATTGAATTTTCATTCGAGAAAAATGGCAATTAAAATTTTTTTGAAGGCCTTCATGGGGGCCCGAGGGCCCAAAAAATTTCATTTCGAAGAACAGACTGTTTTTCATATACTTGAATTTTTTCAATATTTTCCGAGTCCTGGAGTGAGAGAAAAAAAATAGAACATGAAAAATGCCATTTTTTCACCCTCAGAGGGGGGAAGATAGGGGGAGGAGGAGAAAAAATATGGTGAATGTTTTTCAGACCTGGGTAACATCATTCGAGGGTCAAATCGAAATTTCGTGATCAAAGGCATTTCGACCATCTTAACCGAGGAGACCCTTTCAAATAATTCAAATCGAACTGTCAAATTTGCCTGGCTTTCTATTAGGTGGACTCCATTTGAAAGTATCAATGTTATCGAAATTGTTCCTACAAACATCATTCGACGTGTGTATGCATGTCGAATTGGTTGGAGTGAAATAATAAATGACCACACTCATGTCAGAGTTGGACTAAGTACCTACATCCTGTATTATTTCTTAGACTGGACTAGGATGAAGTTATGTTATGGAGATGGATATTACATTCTGCATCAATACTTACACAATGCAAAAATGGTTCATCATATAATTAACCACAGGCAGAAAACGAACTCAACAGCAGGGAGAGAGATAATGAAAACGTGAAATGGAATAGAAGGAAGAAAAACGTGAAAAGTAGCAAGAAAAAACATTAGAATATCAACATGAATATTAGCGGAAGTTCCAACCATTCAAATTCCATATAATTCAAATCGAAATGTCAAATTTGTCTGAAATAGGCTAGCTTGCTATTAGGCGGACTCTTTTTGAAAGTATCAATGTTATCGAAATTGTTCCTATAATCATCATTCGACGTGTGTAAGCATATCAAATTGGTTGGAGTAAAATAATAAATGACCACACTCATGTCAGAGTTGAAATTAGTACCTATATCCTGTATTATTTCTTAGACTGGACTAGGGTGAAGTTATAGAACCCATTACGGAACAAAATATACATCTCAGAGGTATACCATTATCGATTCCAATTTAATTCTCCACAGGCGCTAAAATCATCAACTTCTCACGTTGTGTGTAACCAATTATCATAATAATAACAGAAACCATTATTTTCATGTATCATTAGGAACAACAATTTGAACTCTAACATCTAATTAATTCAGAATTCACAGACCTTATGAGTCACTATTTCCAATGGAGTATTAAAAATGTACGCTCAAATAAACTGTTATTATGATGATTATAATACGATACTCGACGCGGAGGATATTTTTTGAATTGTTGATTAGGAGGATTATTATCCCGACATTCCTCATTCAGAATTCAAATATTGTTTGTTGTCTCATGGGTACGGCAGAGAGAGGAGTACAGGGTTATAAACAAATTCTGACGTGAAATTCTGAGCTAAAACTTTTCAAAAATGATTAAATCATTCTGAGTGGGGTAATATTTTTAATTGCACTAACACTGTTATCTAAAGCCTTTCTTGACAAAGGTCAATCACCTGAATATACTTCCATTTGAGTTTTACCAACAAAGTTATAAGCTATTGGTTCTGATGGAGAAGAACTGATACTTCATTTGAATTGAGTTGAGTATCAATTCCTCCCTTGATTCAAAAATCGAAATATTTTCTGTCAAATAACAACAAAAACATTTTACTTCCCCATAATTTGGCGCTTTATGTTGTAATAAGCTACTGAAAACATTTATTCTCAACAAATCATTGACAAAAACTCAAAAAGTCAGATTGGTCTTTATGCCTTTGTATTTGAAACGAGCCATTCCTACGAATTTCACTTCACTACAAAGTATCATCGTATAATATTTGGTCATTATTAGTTGTCGGGTGATATTGGGGATGTTAGTGCACGATAATCAGGACAAACCTTTCAGTTTTTTCTGACAGATCGAGTTTTTGCACACTGATGGTAACTTTTGAGGAGTGTTACCATGATGATAACACTGTCAGTGGGCGTACTTGAGGTAATTGTCTACCTCGTAGGTGCAAACTCCGCAATTCCACCTATATCAGCCTGTAGAACGAGAACTAGGCGCTGGTCGATGAATCGGACGGTCTCGTTGGATTCAGGACACTTAAAAGTATAAGTAAACCCAATTGTTACACTCTCCCCCTTCCCCGCCTATGTGCGCCACGGGCGGGAATAGGTAATGCGGGGTGGGACGTTAGTGCGTTAAAGTTATTTTTCATGCCCAACGTGTCCCTGAGCTTTGATCAAGATATCAAT